>PVIY010001177.1:114978-160526 GCA_004026745.1 Myrmecophaga tridactyla
GAACATGGCAGCATCTGTTGGCTTTCACGTGGCTCTACCAAAAAGGGGCTCTCTCCAAAATGTTTCCTCTCTTAAAGGACTCCAGCAAGCAACTCCACCTTCAGTGGGTGGAGACACACCTCCACGGAAATCATCTAATCAAAGGTTATCACCCACAATTGGGTGGGTCACATCTTCATGGAAACAATCAAAATGCTCCCACCCAGCAATATTGAATGAGGATCAAAGGGCATGGCTTTTCTGGGGTCCACCACAGATACAGACTGGCACACTTTTAAAAAGGAGAATTTAATAAGTTATAAGTTTACAGTTATAAACCTATAAAAATGTCCAAACTAAGACATCCATGGAAAGATACTTTAATTCAAGAAAGCTAAATGGGTCAGGAGCGCTTCTGTCAGCTGGGTAGTCACATGATTAGCATCTGCTGGTTCCTTCTGTAGTTTTCTAAGTGTTTTTAACAAAAGGGGTGTTGGATTTTGTCATATCCCTTTTCTGTGTTGATTGAGATGACGTGGTTTTTCCCTTCATTTTGTTAATATGCTGCATTGCATTAATTGATTTTATTATATTTAATCACCCTTGTATAACTGGAATAAATCCTACTTGATCATGGTGTAGAATTCTTTGAATGTGCTGTGGACTTGGTTTGCTAGCATTTTTTTAAATCATTTTTGCATCTATATCCATAAGAGATATTGGTCTATTATTTTCTTTTCTTTTAGTATCTTTTTCTGGCTTTGGGATGATGATAATGTTAGCCTGAGGGAATGAGTAAGTCATCCCTCCTACTTAATTTTTTAGAATAGTTTGAGTAGGATTGGTTTTATTCTTGGAATGTTTGGTTGAAAAAATGCCCTTGTGAAGGCATATGGTTCTGGACTTTTCTGTGTTAGGAGGTTTTTGATTATTGATTATGGATTCAATCTCTTTGATAGTTATTGGTTTGTTGAGATCTTCTATTTCCTCTTGAGTCAGTGTAGGTAGTTTGTGAGTTTCTAGGAATTTGTCTATTTAATCTAGGTTAATTTTATTTTGGTCTACTGTTTTTCATAGTGTTCTCTTATAGTTCTTTTTATTTCCATGGAGTTGGTAGTAATGTCTCCCTTTTCATTTCTTATTTTAGTTATTTGTGTCTTCTCTCGTTTTTCCTTCTTCAGTCTAGCTAAAGTCTTATCGGTTTTCTTGGTCTTGTCAAAGAGTCAGTTCTCTCTATTTTTTCTATTTCTTTTATTTTCACTCTAATTTTTATTTCCTTCCTTCTGTTTGCTTTGGGTTTACTTAGTTCCTCTTTTTCTATTCTTCCAGTTTTGAGGTTATGTCTCTAATTTGAAATCTTCCTTCTTTTTTTAATGTAAATACTTAGAGCTATAAACTCCCCTTTCAGCACTGCTTTTGCTGCATCCCCTGAGCTTTGGCATGTTGCATTTTCATTTTCATTCACCTCAAGAAATTTCCTAATTTCATTTCTGTCTTCCTCTTTAACCCATTGCTTGCTTAAGAGTATGCTGTTTAATTTCCAAGTATTGGTGAATTTTCCATTTGTCCCTCTGTTATTGATTTCTAGCTTCACTCTATTCTGGTTGGAGGATATACATTGCATAATTTCAATATTTTAAAATGTATTGAGATTGTTTTGTGTCCTAAGATATGGTCTATCCTGGAGAATGATCCATGTACACTCTAGAAGATTGTGTTTTCTGTTGTTGTTGGGTGAAGTGCTCTAAATATGTCTGTTAGGTCTAGTTGATTTAGAGTTTCATTCAAGTCTCGTATTTCTGTGTTGATCTTCTGTCCAGATGTTCTATCCATTATTGAACAGGTGTATTGAAATTTCCTAACTATTAATGTAGCACCATCTATTTATCCCTTTAAATCTGTCAGTATTTGCTTCATATATTTTGGGACTCTGCTGTTCGGTACATGTATATTTATAATTGTTACATTTTCTTGATGAATTGACACATTTTCCATATATAATGGCCATCTTTGTCCCTCATAATAGCTTTTGACTTAAACTCTGTTTTATCTGATATTAGTATAGGTACCTCAGCTCTCCTTTGATTACTATTTTCATGGTATATTTTTCCATCCTTTCATTTTCAATCTACTTATGTCTTTAGATTTAAGGTGATTCTCTTGTAAACAGGATATAGTTGGGCCATACTTTTCTATCCATTCTGCCAATCTCTGTCTTTTGACTGAGGAGCTTAATTCATTTACATTTAAAGGCACTACTGACAATACAGGGCTTTCTTCTGCCATTTTTATATTTAATTTTTCAAATCGTACATTTTTTGTCCCTCAAGTCTTCCTTTAATGCCTATTTTCACATTTCTTTGATTTTTATGTATTGTACAATATTAAATCCTTTGCCTTTTCTATTTGGATATATTTTTCATGTATTTTCCTTGTGGTCACCACGCATTTAAGATTTAGCATTTTAATTGTATAACAGTCATATTTGGTTTTGATACCAACTTGAATTCAATAGCATATACACACACTATTCCCTCTATTCCTCTACTTCTTTTTTTGTAATTGTTACAACTTACATCTTTGTACATTGTATGCCCAAAATCATAGATTTATAAATCTTTTTATGAATTTACATTTTAGCTCTTGTGGGAAGTAAGAAATGGTGTTATAAATCAAACAATACAATCCAATAATATTGACATTTATAATTACTCAAATGGTTACCTTTACCACATGTATTTATTTCTTCATGCCACTTTGAACTGCTGTCTAGTGTTCATAAAGAGAAAGATGAGAAGTTGGTACATAATCTAATTGGGACTCCCTTGTACATAATATGTTGTTATCTCTTGAAGTTTTCAGAACTCTCTCTTTACCCTTTGTATTTGACAGTTTGATCAATATGTGATATGTTGTCTTTTTCTTCACATTTATTCTGCTTTGTGTTCTCTTGGATTCTGCAATGTGCATATTGCATCTTTTGCTAAGTTTGGGAAGTTTTCTGTCATTATTTCTTTGAATATTCTTCTGCCCCTTTCTCTCTCTTTTCTTTCTGATACTCCCATAATGCATATATCAGTATGCTTGATGGCATCCCACAGGTTTCTTAGGCTATTTTCACTTTTTATAATTTGTTTTCTCTTTCTACTCCTCAGCCTGATCATTTCAATTGTCTTGTCTTTGAGTTGGCTGATTCTTTCTTCTCTCAGCTCCAATCTGCTATTGAAACCCTCTTGGGAATTTTTTTTATTTTCATTTCTGTGGACTTCAACTCCAGTAGTTCTATTTGGTTTTTTGGTGGTTTGAAGTTGCATGTACCCCTGAAAAACATGCTTTTTAATCCATCCCGGTGGGTATAACCCCCTCCCCCATAAGAAGGGCCTTTTAGTTACTTCAGTTAAAGTGTGACTCACCTCTTACTGAAGTCCTTTACAAATGGGGTGAATACAAAGAAAGAGAAGGAGAGAGGGAGAGAACTATGGATGCAAGAAGCTAAAATTAATGAAACCCAGAAGAGAAGGAAGAGACCAATGCAGATGCTGCCATGTGCCTGGCCATGTGGCAGAGGGTTCAGTGTCACCAGCAGCCAGTCTTCAGGAAGAAAGCATCATCTTGATGACGTCTTGATTTGGACATTTTCTCAACCTCAAACTGTAAGCTAATAAATCCTCATTGTTTTAAGCCAATTCATTTAAAGATATCTGCTTCCAGCCACCTAGGAAACTAAAACAGGTTCTTTCTTAAAATTTCAATCTCTTTATTGAAATTCTCATATTGTTCACTGTTTTTTCTGATATACTTTCTTTCTCTGTATTTTCCTTCATCTCCTTGAGCATATTGAAGATCATTAAAAAACAAATTTGTCTGGTTTGATCTTCTTTGTTGACATTTTCTGAATTTATATCTATGACCCAACATTTCCTGTTCTTTGTTTGTCTTGTAATCTTTTGCTGCATATTGTATATTTAACTATTTTTAAATATTAACTCTGGGATTTATTTGTGAGATGTATGTTTCTTGAGTTTGGAAACTGCTGGTAATAAGACAGAGATTTTCTTGTGTATCAGAAGCAAAAAAAATAACAATAAAATCTAAGCAGAAAGCACCTTTCACCATCTTTTCAAATTGGCTTTGCATTGGCTGGTGCTCTCCATCTGTGTTCAGCCATCCTATCAAGAAGATCTGCTCATAGTGAATGCAAAGTGCAGTCCACCCTGTCTTTCCTGGGGCTGTGTCTGGTCCTGGGCTTGTGATCTTGCCAGTGGCCTTAGGAGTTCCCCTGTTTTACAGGTGTTTGAATGCACCCTCTACTTCCCAGGAAACTGAAATTCTCCTTCTTCCTGTTTTTCATTGCAGGATGTAAATCTGGTAAACTTTTGCCCACAGACTGTCTGCCTCAATTGTCTCGCATTGCTATTGCCTTGAGGAAAAAATTCTAAGAGCAGGCATGTCAGGGAGGAGTTTCCCAAGTCAGTCTTTCCCAGACAGGAAAAGGCCAGGGATCTGCAAAGGTGCACTGGCCAGCTCCAAAATGCCCTGGGGAGATGTGGGAGAGGTCAGTAAGGATGCTAGGAGCTTCTTCCATGGCTCCTCAAAGCTGCACCTTCTTGACTCAGTCTCTGACCAGCAAAAGCAACCCTCCAACTGTTCCCCACAGCCCTGAGGAAGTATACCATCTTTTAGTCTCCTCTGCCACCTTTTTGGAGGGTTGGCTAGAACACTGGCCAACCTCAGAGCTGGACCCCCAGAGAATCAAAGTAGTTCATCAAAAGCAGTGATTAGTGATTGCCCTCTGGATCTTAGGGTATAGATTTTTATGTCCCTCTCTTGTACCAGTAAACTATGCCAGACCTCACTACTATTACATGTAAGAGTAATAGTAGTGGGAGATGGGTGATGGTAATGGCCACTGGAAAGAACAATTTACAAATATTTACAATAATTTACCAACACATTTCTCCTACTCTTTCCTGGGTGCTATGCAGCATTCTACTGGACTTCAGAGTTTCAAAATAGTTCATTTGGACCATTCCTACCTTTTTAATAATTGTTCTGGTACAGGGATTGATTCCTGGAGCTTTCTACTCCACCAACTTCCCACATTTTCATCTAACTATTTTAATTTAAAACCTAATGCATTGATGCCCAAAATGTTTATTGCAGAAACTTAAAGAGTTTCTTGCCATTGACATGGACAGCATTTATTTTTCCTGCTTTTCCAAATGAGCCACAGGAGATCTGAAAGGACTTCTTTCCTGTGATATCTCAGTGAGCCCAGTTCTCCTGGTGTCCACATTCTGTATTATTAGATAGCAGATACTTAAGAACATATGTTTAGTTTGCCAGCCTTCTATGACACATACAACACACTGGTTGACTTAAGCAACAAGAATTTATTGGTGTACTTTAAAAGGCTGCAAGTCCCAAGTCAAGGTCTTGCCTGCCATGCTTTCTCACTTAAATCTATAACATTCTGGTGATGGTCCACAACGGTCCTTTGAGTTCCTTGGCTTGCATCTCTGCCTCTTGTCACATGGCAATCTTTCTTTCCTTATGTCTAGTCTTCTAGTTTCCACTGACTTTAAGCTTGTGACTCCTCACTATGACTTTCTCTAAGATCTCTTTATAAGGCCTCTAGTAATAAAGATTCAGGTCCACCTTGATTCAGTTGAAGCACATCTTAACGAAAACTAACATCTTCAGGAGTTCCTGTTTACAATGGGTACATACCCACAGGAATGAGGATTAAGAACATATCTTTTGAGGGGTACATAATTCAATCTACCACAAAGTACATTTATTCTTATAGATCTATATTGGTATGTTGAATTTTGGCCTTTTAGTGTTCTAAATATTTCCATGATTCTTAACACACAGCACCAGGAGATACAAAAGGTATCATAAAAACTAATCCTACTTTCAGACAAATGGGTCGTTTCTATTTTCAGCTGCAAAAGAGATACTATTTACAAAATAATAGAAGCCAATACCCCACAGGTAAAAAATAAATCCTTCCAGAATCTGGCAGCCCATTCAGTGTTTTCAGTTCTCCGAGGAATTGGGTCGGGAAAAAATTTCTGTAGAAGAAAGACTGAAGAGCTGTCATACAACATGACATTAAGCAGATGGACAAGAAGGTAGTAGTAAAAAGTTATGAGAAGAAGGGGTAATTCAGGGTTTTGGAGAAATGGGAGGAAAGGGAATTTCTCTCACATAGTTGGGAATTTCCAACTCAGAAGAATGATATGAGCTTAGGAAGTAAGCTGTAACTATGGAAATAATTTACAAATGATGAATAAATGAAGCCAAATTAATGAATTAGGATGTTTCTCTTTCGTTTTTAATAGCTTCCTCTCCTTCCCTCTCCTTGGTTTCATTCTAATTGAATCCAGTGTATTCTTTCTCTCCTTCCTTCTCCTTTTCATGTGCAATTCCCTGGGGTCAGGCCCCTCATTTCCGTTTGAGATTGTCTCCCCATGGTCACTTGATAAAAGAGGACCTGGGCCCACCTCCCATTTCTGCCATTTTTTGGACTTGTAATCATTGGCAAATTGTTTCTTCTCTCTGTGCCTCAGTTTTTTCATGTGTAAAATAAGGACATCAGCCATACCCCACGTGACTGGTATAGATAATAATTCCAAGATTGCTGACACCAAGCCCAATGTGGGGTTACTCTGTAATTCCCAGCACTCACCCTCACTGCCAGAGAATGGAGTTTATAGCCCTGCTCCCAGGGCTAAACTGCCTGTTCATCCTCAGAATATGACCACTTACTCTGGATCCTCCTGCTAAGGCTGTTATTGCTTATTTCTGAAGTTTTCAACCCTGTCTGATCATTATAATCACTTGGAAATATTCTTAAAATATAAATCCCAGGACTCAATTAGAATCTTGATCTGCTGAATCAGAACCTCAGGGGTAGGGATAGGGTGGGAATTGGAATCTCTGCATTTTTACAAAAGCTATCTATCCAATAATTTTGATATGTCAGCTGGCTTGGCCTCCATACAAGTTCTCAAGTGTCCCTGTGAGTAAAATTGACCCAGACTAATCCCTACTCCCTGGGCCAAACTTTTGAGTGACCAGTAATTCTCTAGAAGCCCTTCTTGATGGCCTTCCTCCCACTAGAGGCAGCTAAGTCCTCTTTCCCATTGCACTTGTTTTGTGCCTGATCCCAGCCCTGACCCTTCCCACATTGCCCTATCCCTGCACTTAACTCTCTCCAGGCCAGATTTTCATAAGCCAAGACAACATTAAGGTCTTGCATGTTCTTTCATCTGAGCCGTAGACATCTGATTTTCAAATATCCAGGGCTCATATCTGACTGTGTCTAATGATCCCACACTTAGCTCATATTCCAAGGTTTCACAATCACCTTCATCTAAGGCTTTGGCCTTTTGCACCACATTAAACAGTCCTTCTAATTAGTCATAATCAATCCAGAGTAGCAGTTCCACTTTCCTGACCCCACTATAGATGTCTTTTATCCCTTATCAGGAGCTCGCTTTGCCAGTATCTTTAGCTCTGAAAAGCTAATCCAGGCTGTTTTGGATTTCCTTTCTAGTGCTGAGTCAATGCAATGAAAATATTTCCTTGGTAAGTGCCTCAGGTAAGTTGTGAGCAATCCCTGAATAGAGACAGCAGGCCTCTTCCCACCCAGCAGTGAATCACCCATCATTAATTACCCAGACTGCTCCATGATTCAGAGCTAGTCATTGCCATTGTCACTTTAAATTTTTGTATTTTGTTCCTCTCATCAACAGTCCTGGTGACTTAAAAATACACACACACCTACACAAACAATTGGATATTGTGCTACTACAGAAAGAAACGAAGTCGTGAGGTATGCAATGATGTGAATGAACCAGTGGGACATTATGTGATGCAAAATAACCCAGAAACAAAAGAGTAAATATGCTACGGTCTCCTTTGGAAAATACTAAAAAGAAAATCGGGCCTAACTTGTAAGCTTTTATAGCAGTCACATTTAGCCCAGAGCTATAATTGTTGTTTTTATATTTTGAGAGGTTATGCTACAAATGTATTTCCCTGGAACTTTGGGTACTCATGTGACAACTAAGACTCAAAGTAGAAGTGTTCAATTCTGAAAGTCAGCATTGCCACATACAATTGTTAAAGAAACTGAAAAAGTGATAAGGTTTCAATTAGACTTAAGAAAAAAGCCAGGAGTTCTGGGAAGATGGTGGAATAGGATAGGTCAAGTTCATCCCTGTTCTAAGGAACAGCTAACAAAGTGACAGAAAAGCAACTGGGACTGTAATTCCAGGGTGTAAGTGACCTGGGAGGGTCTTCTACATCACATAGAGAGGCTCTGGTTGCAAAAGCTGAAGAACTGAGACAGAGAACAGAAGGAGATCATCCAACTAATGCAAACAGCATAACAGGCCCCTTCCAAACAGAGGCCTAGAGCCCTCAGGAGTGCACAGACAGGGAGACAGGGACTAGGAAGTAAGCCAAGCCACGTTCCTTGAACACACGCCACCCCCACTGCGAGACCCATGACTCCCCCCACAACCCATGTGCCTGAACCCAGTCACCCACCCCACCCACAGTGCTCCAAGCACCCCTGCCCCAACCACCCTACACGCGCATCCCCATCCCACACCCCAGCCCTAAGCACACGTTTGCTCCAGTACAACCCACCTCTTCCACACAAGCACACAGTCTCACCTTGTCCCTCCTAAGACCCACGCACCTGCGCCCAGCCCCTCGACCCCCAACTCCCCCTCCCTGCCCCCTGCAAGCAATCACTTGTACATCCAGGCCATACCAGACCCCAGCCCATGCAGCTGCAACTGCACCCCACTGCCCCAAGCTCTGTGCACGTACACACTGGGGCCCCACCCCCTAGACCTGCACACACGCACAGCCACATCCTCCCCACTGAACACCCATGCATCAGTGCAACCTATTGACTCCTGCACCCCATCCCCCTGCCCCCACACGTTAACACCGTTGCTCCATCCCTGGCCCAAGCACCCTGGCAGGTGCTCACATATGCATCTCTGCCACATAGTCCCTGCCCTACACATGCAAGCACCCCTGCCTCATAGTCCCACACCTGCGCACCCACACCAGGGCCCCGCCTACCCGACATAACCAGCCCCTCACCCACATTTTACAATCCCCATGACCTGTGCCCTGTGACTACACACTTATGCATCCTCATCCTGGCCTCCCTGGACTCCTCCCCCTGTGCAAGTACACACCTGCACCCTGCCCTCCCTGTGCCCCAACCTCTGTGCCCCATCTGCCACACCCTGGAACCCACAATCCCCATGCTCCACATAGAACCCACCCAAATCCTGCTTCTGCATCTGCCCCTGTGCACCTTCACAGAATGCCCCGTCTGCCTCCTGCAGCACCCTACCTCTGTGTCCTCCATGTTGCACCCTGCTCCTGCATTCCAAGGTCTGCCTGAGCTGCACCCTACCCCTATGGCCCCCACACTGCACCTCCACAGCCCTACAACCAGCACCTTACGCTCACAGGCACGAGCATAGCATCCTTGACCTATGCCTAAACCTATGCCACAACCCGTCACCACACTGCTGTGTCCCATCCCATGCCCAGCATCCTGCTCCACACCAATCCTGCAAATATAAAGCTTTAGACTACTGAAGAAAATCAACTTCCAAAGTAATCCTATCAAGATATTTACATGTCCCACAGGAACCAGAAGATCACTAAGCATATGAAGATGCAGACAGATATAGCCCAGCCTAATGACCAAATTAAAGCACCAAAGGAGACACAGACCTTGGAACAACTAATCAGAGATGTTCATATAACTATTAAATAAAATCAGTGGGATGGCTAATGACATAAAGGAGATCGAGAATACATTAGAAGATCAGAAGGAGGAATTTGAAAGAATAAATAGAAAGATAGCAGATATCACAGAGATTAAAGACCAAATAAAAAATATACTAGAGATACACAACAGCAGATTAGAAGAGGCAGAAGAAAGAATAAGTGAACCAGAGGAAGGGACAATTGATTTCAAACACACGAAAGAACAAATGACCAAAAAAGTTGGAAAAATTTGAATTGGATCTCAGGAAAATGATGGACAAAATGAAGGGCACAAATACAAGAATCATTCATGTCCCAAAAGAGGAGAAGAATAAAGCTCTAGGAAGATTAGTTGAGGAGATTATAGGGCAAAACTGTTGCTGTTGGAATGTGGTGGAATATTATATAGCAGTAAGATGAAATGATGTCTGAAGCACATGTCAAGATGAATGAGCCTTTGAGGACATCATGCTGAGTGAAGTAATCAGACACAAAAGGATAGATACTGTATGATTCCACTTTTATGACCATGGTAAAGGCAAAATCAGAGGTTTATAGTACAGAATGTAGAACACTTAAAGATACATGGAAGCTAGAGATGGGTGAATAGTTAGCTAATGAGGTTGAATTTAAATGTAAGGGAATAGAAGTGAAGGCAGTTCACTAGTGGGTCTATAAGTAATATTACCATATTGAAGGTGAACATGATTGAGAAGGGTTGTAGAGAACTATGTGTCCTACTGATTAACACCACAAATATAAATAAGTTCTTCCATGAACTACTGCAAAGATATGGATCTTTTACAAAGACCACATAGGTTTAGGGTATGGGGGGAAACTGCTATGGCATGCTATGGGTTATGTTTAACATGAAAACATCAACAGTACCACAGCAATACCAGGGGTGAATAATGGGGTGGGGGCACACAAGAATTAAGGGGATTAAGGTGTAATGGAGAGGCTGGAGGGAACTGCCTAAAAATGTAGAGGTGTGTTCCAGTAGCCATGTTTCCTGAAGATGATTGTATAATGATATAGCTTTCGCAATGCGACTGTGTGGTTATGAAAATCTTGTGTGTCTGATGCTTCTTTTCTCTACTTTATAGACAGATGAATGAAACATATGGATTACAAATAAATAATAGTGGAAACAAATGTTAAAATAAATTTAGTAGATTGAAATGCTAGTGATCAATGAAAGGGAGAGGTGGAGGGTATGGTATGTATGAATTTGTTTCTGTTTTCTTTTTATTTCTTTTTCTGAATTGATGCAAATGTTCTAAGAAATGATCATGATGATGAATATGCAACTATGTGGTGATATTGTGAATTACTGATTATATATGTAGAACGGAATGATCATATGTTAAGAATGTTTGTGTTTGTTGTTATATTTTTAAAAAATTAACAAAAAATAAAATAAAAAATAATTTAAAAAAAGAGTTAAGGGGAGGTTTGGATTTTCTATTTGGTGACGGTGTGTTTATTGGTTATTTTTCTCTTGGCAACAAATATCTAAAATTGAGAGTGTTGATGGACTGTTGACTTTGGACATTATACATGATGACCAATGAATGGGGTGGCTGAAGGATGCACTGACTGAGAAATAGATTGGTAAATGATGCTGTATATACATCATCAAATATTGTGCTGCTACAAAAAAGAATGAGGTTGTGAGGCATGCAACATTCTGAATGAACCTGTGGGACATTTGGTGAGGCAAAATAGGCCAAAAACAAAAGAGAAGTATTGTATGGTCTCATTTAGAAAATATTTATTTTAAAAACTGGGGCCTGGATTGTAATCTCTTATTGCAGTCACATTTAGTCTGAAGTGGTAATTGTCATATCTGGATTTTGAGAGGCTGTTTTATATATGTTGTGCTGGCTTGAAAGGATGTATGTACCCTAGAAAAGCCATGTTTTAATTCTAATAACATTTTGTAAAGGCAGCCATTTCTTCTAATCTTTATTCAGTACTGTATATCTGAAACTGTAATTAGATCATCCCCTGGAGATGTGACTCAATCAAGAGTGGTTGTTAAACTAGATTAGGTGCAGATGTGTCTCCACCTATTCAGGTGAGTCTTCATTAGTTTACTGGAATCGTATAAAAGAAGAAACATTTTGGAGAATGAAGGAGATTCTGAGAGAGCAGAGAATGACATAGCCACAAGAAGCAAAGAGTCCACCAGCCAGTGACCTTTGGAAATGGAGAAGGAAAATGCCTCCCAGGGAGCTTCATGAAATAGGAACGCAGGAGAGAAAGCTAGCAGATGATGCCATGTTTGCCATGTGCCCTTCCAGCCAAGAGAGAACTCTGACCATGTTCTCCATGTGCCTTTCCACTTGAGAGAGAAACCCTGAACTTCATCGGCCTTCTTGAACCAAGGTATCTCTCCCTGGATGCCTTAGATTGGACATTTCTATAGACTTGCTTTAATTGGGACATTTTCTTGGCCTTAAAACTGTAAACTAGCAACATATTAAATTCCCCTTTTTAAAAGCCATTCCGTTCCTGGTATATTGCATTCTGGCAGCTAGCAAACTAGAACATATGTATAACCTGGTATTTAGATATAAGAATAAAGCTGATCAGGTCAGGATTAAAGAATACAAGGGTAAGGAAGACATTGTCTGTATTTTAGAACTTCATCTACTCTTTGAGACCAAAGGAAGAAAGGTTTATTTTGTCCAGAACCTAAATTTTCTGTAGCACATAATCTAACTCAACCTGTCTGGTTAGATTATTTAAACAATCCAAACACAGGCAGCCCAGAATAAGAATGAGGGCCTTTAATCCTGTATAGTTTAATATAATGCCTGGATAAATCCCACAGTATATTAAATAGATAATCAAAAAGTATTGGCAAAGTCCCTTGACGGATGGGAGAAAAAATGTGGAGCTAATAAACTTTGCCACCAAGGAAATCCCTGATACTGTGTCAAACATTAAGGACACCCAAATCAGAAGGCCAAGTCCTTGATCTTGAGGCTTGCTCTTGTGAAGCTTATGTGTATAGCAGAGAAGATTCACTTAATATAGGTATGCCTGAGAGTTACTTCTAGAGAACCTCTTTTTTTGCTCAGATGTGGCCTCTCTCTCTCTCTAAGCCCACCTCTGCAGGTAAAATCATTGCCCTCTCCCCTGTGCGGGACATGACATCCAAGGGTGAAAGTCTCTCTGGCAACATGGGACATGACTCCCAGGGATGAGCCTGACCCTGGCACTGATCAAAAGTGGGAAAAGAATTGTAGCAAATAGGGTATCAGTGGCTGAGAGACTTCAGATAGAATTGAGAGACTACTCTGGAGCCTACTCTTACACAAGCTTCAGCTAGACCTTGCTATGAATCACAACCAGACCATTCCTGCCAATCCTAAAGAACATCTAAACCTTTATCTGAGAGTCTACAATTGTTCTGTACACTATGCTTACTTTCCAGAAACCTACAACCTTCAGATGGGTCCCTAGGCCAGATAAGTACTGAAACCCAGAGGGATGAACCTCTCCAGAACATCGAATTCCATCCCCCTATTCTATATTATCAACAGCCCTTTCCAACTTGAAAAAGTTAGAATGGGCATTGAGAAAGTTGAGTTTTAACAGAGAAGATAGGATTTAACAAATGAGTATGAAGGCTAAATTATTTTATTCATATTTCTTTTAGTCTGCAGTGTTCTGGAGCAGCTAAAAGGAAAACCTAAAATTGTGGAATTTTAACCCATACCAAATCCTGAAATCTGTTCTATGACTAATTGTTGTGGTGTGCTTTGAAATTTATTTATGTATTCATGTAATTTTTCACATGAAAAAAAGTTTAGCTATGCATTTTTAAGGATATGCCAAGAAAAAATAATTTTTTGCTGACCACTGTTCTCATTGAGGAACTTATGTTTTTAAATGTGCTTTCATAAATGGGTCAGATTTATTTTTTGGACATGATTACTTTATTTATTTTAAATTCCATAAGGTTTTCAATTTCTCTTGTAAAAGGCAAGTGTTTTTTATATGTGTGTGATACAAAATTTTCTCTTAAAAATAAAGGTATTTTCACTTAAAAATTGCACACACACCTACACATGCATACACAATGAACTGAAAGTTGGTAATCAATGTACCATATGTGTATGTGTATGTGTATGTGTATGTGTGTGTACAAGCTTTAAACCCAGTGTCAAAAAAGAGTATGCTTGGAACTATGTCTGTGTTAATGAGGAGGATGGCATCTTAGGCTCATCAACAAGGAGTATGAAAATGAAGGGAAGTTGAGAAAAAGAGTGTATTGTATTTACATGCTTTCAGCTGCAGATAACTAAATACTCAATTAAAAGTAGCTAAAACAATAAGGACAATGTATTAGGCAAGAAGACCAGAGGAAGACGGATTCCAAGATTGGTACAGCAACTCAACGATGGCATCCAAGTCTATTTCCATCTTTTTGTTCTGCCACTTCATAGTGTCGTAATGTCTAGCCTTGCAGCTGCCAGATGGATGCAGCAGATCCAGTCATAAACTATAGTCCATGACCACATCCAGTTAAATTATTGTTGCTTTCTCCTAGGATCCTCTTTTTATTAGGAATCAACCTTTTCTTAAGATGCTCCTCTCTGCACACAGGTCTACAACACCTTTTCCCTTAAAGTCCTATCAGCCAGGTCTGGGTCACAAGCCCGTGTCTCAGCTTCAAGAGAATTTGGGAAAATGAGCATTTGGCATGGATGGACCCACAGTGAGAGAATGAATCTGCCAGGAAATAAAATGCTATTGGGCAAGGGCGGGTTACAATGGCTCTTGAATAAACAGGCAACATTGGCTGTCTGGGGGCTCAGGATGAATGAGGAAAAGGATGGATACATTTTTCCCTCTTGAACTTTGGATAGTCCCTCTTTGGAAACCATAAAATATTACAGTCTCTGTGTGTCTAGACACACACCTCAGAAGTGGAGGTCTGGATACTCATGTGGTGTCATCACTTTTGGTCACCCCTCAAAGACAAAAAAAACATTTTGCATTTTTCTAGGCACCAGAAGAATTCTGAAAAAACATTACATTCTTAAGTGCACATGCCACACAGACACCGAATTTCAGTAAAAGTCAAAGTGAAAATAAGATAACAGGATACCAGTGCCTTGTACCTCAACCTCTGGTTAACTGTGGGCAGCGTCTCTCAGGCACTCTGTGTTGCTTCTGAGGCTAACCTGTGATGCTGCAGAGGGTAGTTGAGCCAAAATGAGCTGAACGAAGTCTCCAACTCTTACGGAAGTTAATTTCACCCTAGAGCTAGTGACTCCTACAAAGTTGTGCATAAGGAGAATTTACAAGGAATGTCAGCAGGTAATGGCAGAAGCAGGGACCTCAAGGTCAGAA
Source organism: Myrmecophaga tridactyla (assembly GCA_004026745.1). Taxonomy (NCBI): domain Eukaryota; kingdom Metazoa; phylum Chordata; class Mammalia; order Pilosa; family Myrmecophagidae; genus Myrmecophaga; species Myrmecophaga tridactyla. The sequence goes on from PVIY010001177.1 coordinate 130,144, forward strand.
TCTGGGCTGGAGCCCAAATCCTGGCCATGGATCATGCTATATGCTTGAACAAGGCCCACCAGACAGCACAGGGCTGACAGAGCTTCACTGAGACAACGTGAGGCCTGATCTGTGTCCACAGAACTAGGAAACAGGGATTATTCACAGAGAACACTGACAGGCAGGCACACAAATTAGAACCATAAAACTCAGTGACATCCAGGAAAATTGGGTAAGACATATAGCATTGGCACTTATACAAACTTTCTTCAGCCTATGTGTCCTACCCAATTCTTTGCACCTCCTGTCTTCCTCAGCTCTCTCATATCTGGTTGCTATTATGGTGTGATGTTTAGGTACTGATGTAAAGTAAACATGACTAAATGATTATGCTCAGTTGTCTGGCCAGGCAAGCACTGGCCTATTGCTGTAAGGATATTTCATGGCTAGTTGATTAAATCATCAGGCAGTTGACTGCATCTGTGGCTGATCACATCTGATATCAACCAACGTGTGTCTCCTACAATGAGATAATCCAACTAGTTAAAGGCTTTTAAGGAAGAAGAGAAATTCTTTCACTGTTTCTTCAGGCAGTGAGCCTCCTATGGAGTTTGTCCAGAGCCTTCATCGGAGTCACCAGCTTCACATCCTGCCCTATGGATTCTGCACTCTTCCATTCCCATGGTAGCGTGAGACACCTTTATAAATTTCATATTACAGGTCTCTCCTGTTGGTTCTTTTTCTCTAGAGAACCATGACTAACACATACGGGAATCATGGGCTGTTCAAGCTTCACCTTCTTGGGGCTGTATTCTATGCCCTGGCTCTTCTCTTTATACCTCATCAAAACTTACCTCCCCTCCATGCCCTTATCTCTGGGACTAAGAGTTTACCTAAATGCTGTCGGTGTTTGTTGACTTATGATAAAGAAATGCCTCCACTCTCATCTTCTTCCTTTCCCATCTCCAAATTGGTAATTCTACTTTACAAGGTCTTTCTTCTATGGGTACATGTGGGAAAGTCAAACATGGGAAGATTTCTGGTGTTCCTGAAATCATTACTCTGTTCCATCCGTTGCTAATGCAGGATATCTCTTGCGAAAATACTAATTTTTTGCTTTAGAAGTAGGAGAGCAAGAGTCGATAAAAGGGTAGTCTCTGGGGTAAGAAATCCTGGTTCTACAGCTTGTTAACTGTGTGCACTTGGAAAGGTTATTTAATGTCTCTGTGCCCAAATTTCCATGAAGAGAAAGACATAGACAGACAGAGAAAGGGGGAAAGGGATGATAGTAAATATACCATTGGACTGCTGTGAGAATTCAATGAGTTAATGCATGTAAAATAGGATGAAACACCTTGATGCAAGGAATGCACTTCAATGCATCAAGTCTAATGCCAAAGCTTTATTGACAAAAACAGGTGGTCAAACTATAGGAGGTAGTTTGCTAAATTGATTTTTTTACTGTCACATTTGAATGTTATTTGTATCAATGGCTGAATTTTTTGATGCCCTGTTAAATTTTATGCCCAGGACAAGTTTCTTACTTGCCTCATCCTAGGCCCAACCCTGGGTACTAGTTCCCAATACTTGGTAGGTGCTCAGTGACTCTTATTTATAGAGCTTATGGAGAGAGATGTATTCATTTGTGAAAATTGTACAGAGAGGTTTTTTAATGTTTATTTTCTAATTTGTCTGGTGGAGAAATCCATTTACAGATCCCTTCCTGGTATTTCTGAGTAGGGGGGGTTTTGCAGTGTAAATGAAGAACAGATCAGAATATGATGAAAATATCATCTTGTGCCACATCCTGACCCAGAAAAATATATGACCTGCAGAATGGAACCAGCCTAAATTCAGGTGGAAGAGCTTTGACTAGATCATCAATCTCCCTCCAGATATTTGTCTTACATAAAGAGCAAATTCATTATGATCCCTTTCATCTCTGAGTCCCACCTACCTCATTAGAGCTAACTCCCTTTCCTGTCCAACCTGGAACCTATAGAAAAGATTCTCACTTCATACTGCATCTCAGCCACCCCCCAAAGGCGTCCCTTCTGAATATGGACATTGTAACAAACTTCACTAAAAAATATTTCTCCAAATGAGCCCCTTGGATTTCTACAGTCTTTTTCTTTCAGGGCATTTAAATTAATTTCTAAAACCTACGTATATTTACAACATCCCTGAGTTTCATCCAAGTGAAGACACTGAGTAAAGCAAGCTTACATCTCATCTAGTCACTGACAATCCTCCATGTGCCCAAGTGTCCAAGCTATTCTTGGAGGCCATGATTCTTAGTCTCACAAGCCCTCCTTCCTCTTCTCACTGGTGTTTTCACCTCCCAAAACTAGTGAAGAGTAAGGATATGAGTATTTATAATTCAGTTGGATCATTAGCAAAAAGGTCCAAACACTTTTCCCTGTGAATCTCATTCCTAATGTTGATTTCACAATGGATATTCCTATTTTAAGCAAGTGTGCATTCAGGGGAATCTTTTTATTTTGGTCATGGTACCAGCATGATAATCATTGTGGTTGTGGGTCAAGAAAGTAGAAACGGGAAAAAAAGAAGCATTTGGATGCTTGCTGGGGGCCAGAGTCCTGATGTGTGGGGAACATCCTTGGTGAGAGGGTCAGACAATGATGTTCTCATGAACAGCCCAGAACAGGTTCCTAGAGTAGGTAAGCCAGCACTGAACTTGTGTGCACCACAAAGGACCACCATGGAATTCTGACTCTGGCCTAGGAGTCAGGAAACTAGAATCTTCATCCTACATGTGTCCCTAACTAGGAGCGCAGCTTTGAAAAACTCACAATACCTCTTAGTCTTGGATAACTCATCTATAACATGAGGGATTTAGACTAGACAGGTAGTTTTTTACATGGGTCCCTCTGACAGGTAGAAGTGGCTCAAGGCTATTGTGAGAATAGATACGTGGGACCCAAGCTGATGGAGTCCAGGAGCAGCCCTGGTTTGGGCGAGAGCAGTTTAATTTAATCTATTTCACGTATAGGGATACCACTAAAGATTAAGTTGAACTAAAGAGCTCTATGTTGATAATAAAACAAAACAAAATGATGGAGTGAATGGCCTCAAATCTTTCAATGCCAATGATCATTGATTTAATGAAAGTAAGTATTATGTTTCCTCAAATTTACCCTCTGTCCATATCCTCCAGCCAAAGACCACCAGAAATATACCATTATTGTACAAGTTGGATTTAGTATTACTTGTAGTGAGGGAGAAGGCTCCTCATGAGAAACTATGGGGCATCTCAGTAAGTGTTTTAGACATAACCTATTATAGGATTTGGACTTTGGTTGGAAAATTGGGGGGAGGGTTTGATCTAGATTAGGTGCTACCAGAAAGTGGGGAACTTCTAAGATCCTATCGCTCTTATCCATAGGGAAGTCAGAGTAGAGCAAGGATAAGACTAAATTGGTAAAGAAGCTGCAGTCATCTGCTCCTTTTAGCTGAGAGAGAGAGGAATGTTTGATATTTTATGGGTTGCACACTGACCTTGTTTTGTCTCATTTCATCATGACCTCAGAGTGACCTTGCCTGATGTTGGTGTTCTGTGAGATAGTTTATGTTCAGCAAGAGAACAGCATGGCCCAGCTGTGAGCACTGGATCAGCTTGTAATAACCCTGAGGTCAGCTACAAGCATCAGGCCAGTTCTCAAATGTCAGAGGGTGGCTTTTAATTTTCTTATCTCTCTAAAAAAAAGACACGTTTAACTTAAGGAAAACACCTAAAACCAGCATCTACCCACCTTAGAGTTCCTCAATACAATTTGGAGTTTCTGTGAATAAGTTGAATAAACATTTATGTGAAAAGTCTTCCTCAATATGCCATCCTAGCAGACACCTTATCCACCTGAAGATACCCAAAGAGATGCTGAGATTGGTCTGGTTTGTGCTCTGATCCTTGAGAAATTCTGGAAGATACCAAATAAGAATAAAAAAAGAACAAAAGGGGAGAAGGTTGATGTTGAGATGAAGAGATTTGTAGTATTTTTCAGTAGTGCTATTCATTGCACTGACAAGCCAGCTGGAAGGAAAACTTCTTGTTTCTTCATCAGTTTCACCAATTTTCATGTGTTGGTGAGAGACAGCAGCTATATTAGCATTAAGGTGGAATCCTTTGTAGAGAAATAATTCCTCTTGAGGGAAAATGGAACAGAAATGAAATGTTCAGTGAACATTATATTCTTTGGAGGATGTAAAGGAAAAGGTGATATGAAGGTAATTTAATTTGTGCTACTAGTATACATGTGTAGAAAATTATGAATAAATCAACTAAAACCCCCTCCCACAAACATACACAAACATACATCCTTTGCTTACTTTATTGTAACATTACCTATGATTTTCTTGCAAGAAAAAGGTTACTTAGTAGACTAAGTAATAAGCAGGAAACAGGGAGTTGGGACCTTTTTAAGTTCCTGGTCTAGGTCTTCCTCATTCTTGGTTTGCTGTAAGCCAGGTTAAGTTATTTATTTCATGATGAGAATGGTGGTCGTTCTGAGGAGCGAAATCTTGCTGAAAAATCAAGAGATCCATAGTTCAGCCCCATAATAGATGAGAAACAGAATATTGACCATGTCTTTAGACTCTGTGGGACTCCAGTTTCCTTGGCTTTCTAATGGAAGATTTGGATAAGTCCTTTCCTACTCAAATGTTCATTGATTACATGGCCCATACTCTCTTTTCATCAGAAGTACACTCCTCCTCTGTGAGTTGGCTGAGATCTAAAGTTTGGATTCCAAGCTGGGGAAGAAAGCATTTGTTGATTTTGACCTTTTATCATCATTTATCCTATGTTCGATAATCTCTATTTTAAAAGCCCAAATTGTTGTTTGAGGAGTCACCCCATAACATTTGCATGTGATTTGGATGAGTGTTCCCAGTACCCCAAACTCATTCTATGGATAGGAGTGTGAGCCAGACATAAACCAATTAGAATAATTCCATAGCTTTTCATTGGTCAGTATAACTGCCTCATTTAAGTTTGTTCAATCAAAGTGAATACCCCAAGGAGGAGGTGCTATGAAGAGAGCTGGGAAGAAGATTTGAATCTGGGAGGATATGAGTCTGGTCAAGTTTCTAGATCTAAATACCAATTTATAACAAATATAAGAAAGAGAAAAACACATTAAATACTTTGGGGATGCATTTAGAAAAGGCAAACTGTGGGAAACTCTATAGAAAAAAAATGACCCAGTTTCATTCAAATAATGACAAGATTAAGAGGAAGAGAGAAATGGAGAGGATCTACTACATAGAAGTCTAATAACTGTATTAACGAATTATCATATATGAAATTTATTTGGATCCTGATTTAAATATATAAAACAACCAGGGAAATGTGAACTGATAGGATATTTGAGGATATTAAGGAATTACTGTTAAAATTTTTAGTTGCAATTATGGTATTTTAGATGTTTATTTTGAGAGCTTTTTTCCTTTAGAAATATATACTAAATTACACAGATAAAACAATGTCTGGGATTTGCTTTTAAATAAATGTGGGATTGAGGGAATGCAGAATAGATGAAACACTGTAGGCTGGGTGTTGGTGAAACAACCAGTTCATCAGAGCATTCTCCCTACTCTTAAGTATACCTGACATTTTACATAATAAAAAAATGATAAAAAATAAACAGATAAACTTTTTTACAGAAGAATTCCATTCTGAAAAATGACACAAATTATAGACAAAGATGCTAATTTTATGATTATTTATAATGGAAAGGAACTAAGTATTCCATCACAGAGGAAAGATTAAGTAGCTTATAGTAATTCCTTTCAATATGATATATACCCTTCAATTATGTCTAGGGATAATTTTTAATGACTTGGGAATGTGCTTATAGAATATTAGCTGGAAAATTATCAAAATCATAACATGATCTCAAGTAAAATATCCACATTAAAGATTGGATTTATTTCTAAATAATGCTCGTTACCATGCTTATTATTGAAGGGCATTTTGTTGGTTTGAAACTGTTGTGTATTTCAGAAAATCCATGTTCTTTAACCCTGATTCAGTGTTGCTGGATGGGATCTTTTGATTAAGTCATTTCCATGGAGATGCGACCCACCCAATTGTGGGTAGGACCATTTGATTAGGTAGTGTGCCAGTCTTGAGTGTATTATGTACCCTGGAAAAGCCATGTTTTAATCCTGATCCAATCTTGTAGGAGCAATCATTTCTTTTAATCTTAATTCAGTGCTGTAGGTTGGAAAATTTTCCATTAGATTATCTCCATGGAGATGTACTACACCCAATTTGGATGTGATCTTTTGATTAGATGGAGATGTGACACCACCCATTCCAGGTTGGTTTTGATTAGTTTACTGGAATCCTTTAAATGAGGAAACATTTTAGAGAGAATCAGAAATGACAGAAGCCTCAGAGCTGACAGAGAGAGCAGATATAGATGCTTGGAGAACATTTATTTCAGAGAACAGAGACAGGGATGTTTGGAGATGCTTGGAGCCCAGCAGACATCACTATAAGATGTTAAGCAAGCCAGAACGTGGAGAGATCCAAGCAAAGCCAAGAGATGAAACCAGCTCCTGGAGAAGGAAAGTGAGGAACCTCCACATGGACAGAGACTGAAAGCAACAGAGCCCAGGAGCAAGGGACTAGTAGATGCCAGCCACGTGACTACCCAGCTGACAGAGGTGTTCCTGACCCATTGGCCATTCTTGAGTGAAGGTGACCTCTTGTTGGTGCCTTAATTTGGAAACTTTCACTTCCTTAGAACTTTAAACTTGTAACTTATTAAATTCCCCTTTCTAAAAGCTGTTCCGGTTCGGTATATCACATTCTGACAGTTTGCAAACTAACGCAGGTGGTTTCCATGGAAATGTATCTCTGCCCATTTAAGGTGGGGTTGCTTACTGGAATCCTTTAGGAGGGTATCATTTTGGAAAAAGCTTCGATGCCCACACAGCCAGAGGCCTTTGGAGATGCAGAGAGAAAACACCCCCAGGAAAGCCATTTGAAGAAGTTGGTGGAGAAATCTAGCAGATGTTGCCATGTGCCTTCCCAGCTAAGAGAGAAACCCCAAATGTCATCAGCCCTTTCTTTGGAGTTAAGGTCTCTTTCTCTGAATGCTCTAATTTGGACATTTCTATGGCCTTAGAAATGTAAACTTGTAACTTTAAATTCCCTTTTTAAAGGGAATTTCTGGTCTATTGCATTTTGGCAGCTTTAGCAAACTAAAACAGGGATTTACATTATGGTTACAGGTATAGGTTCTGGAGTGAGTTTGAACCTTAGCTTGACCATGTAATAGCTGTGACCTTGAGCTAGTTAGTTACTTCACCTCCATTTTCTAATCTCTTAAATGGGAATAATGATGGTACCTATCTGATAGGTTGTGGTAAGAATTAACTAAATTAATTTGTAAAAAACACTTACAATAACACTGCCACATAGTAAGTGTTTAATCAATGTTGGCTATTATCATCTATTGTACCAAGCGTATAATAAATACCGGATACTAGTTGTCTGGAAATTGACACTTTACATTGCGATTGTACCAATAATTTTCCAAAGGGCCACTGTCACCCTTCTTGTGTTTGATTCTTGTAACAATACAGTGAGATAAGAAGGAATAATAACTGTTTACAAAATGAAGACTGACACTGAGTTGAAGAGGAGTTGAATGACTTTCCCAAGGTGACCCCGGGACTCTGCCAGTCGTCCAGAATCTTCTACCTTGGCCTTATGCCTTCAGCTCTCTCAAGACCTCTTTTCCACAAGCGATAATCATCACAGTCTGTCTCAGTGTTAGCCCCTGTCCATCAGGCCTGGACATTATTTTTAATCCCTGTGCTCTGGCAGATAATGCTTCCAAATTCCACGACTGGCGTGATAAGGCCTGCCTTGCTTAGCACTCAGGAGCCAGACGCCATTTAATTGAACCTGCGGCCGGTGATAACTGATAGCACTCTACTCTCCTGCTAAATTTAATTTCTCCTCATACGAGTTTACCCTGCCTGGACACCTCCAAAAAGATGCTGTCCTGACAGCCCATCTTGATTTTGATGAGCTTTAGCTGCATTTCCTGATTAGCATTCTATTTGTATGCAAATAAGCACTTGCCTTTATTGCTTGTGTATTAATCGCCAACCATAAATTGGAACCCTGGTCTTCTGAAAACAAAGAGTTGTGGAATATTAAGGTTGCAAGTGACCTTACAGAATAGGGAGTAGAATTTCTTTATTTTGAAGATGAGAAAACTTGGGCTAAGAGTAATATAGCAGATTCCTGAGGGAAGTACCACTAATTAGTGTTGTCAGTTCCGGGCCCAGATACTTGAACCCCACAGTCCATATATTTGTCTCTACACTATAACCCCAGTTCCGCTGGGGAAAACAATTGCAGATAACTGATTATCATCAATCCATCAATTACTCTGTGTGTGTGTGTGTGTGTGTGTGTGTGTGTAAAGGAAGGAGGGCGAGAGGGAGGCAAAGTCTTAGACACAGAGGTAGGGGGTGTTTTTTTTAAACTCCCAAACATTCCAAACGGTGGAACTTATCTCCTTCAAGTGGAGACTGTGATCAATTAATAATAAGATTAGCTCATCGATGAATTTCTATTATTTTTAATAAAAGCTTTAAAAAAAATTTTTAAATAAAGGTAGATGTTGAAATTACTGGCATTGTTTACTTGGTGAACAGTCTCATTCAACTGATGCTAAAAGTACAAGTGACCAAAGGAGTGTCTAATAAATATCTTAATTAAAAGAAGAGGGAACCTCATAATAAAAATGGCTGGAGGAGAAGATATTATAAGTCAAAAGGGAAGGATAAGAGAAGAGGGGCTAAAATAGTCATGGACGATGAACAGGAAAGAAATAAGAACCATGGTTAGTTCAAAAATAAATAAATAAATCATTACAGTTAGCAAGAAGAGACTAGCAGTCTTGCTCCTAGCCAGATAGTGCTGCATTCCCAGACATACCCACATGGCACACCCAGAGTGGACGAGGGCCTTTGGGGGAGTTCTGGAGCCATGGGTGTTGGTGTCAGTGGGACTCAGGCTCACACTCTCGAAAGAAGTGTGAAAAGAGGAGACAGAGAAATCCCATAATACTCTGTCTTCATTCTTCCTCCAGGCTAGACCTTATCCAGGCCTTCCTCTCCTGGGCTAATCCAATGTCCTCAGTACCTCAAATTATCATCATAAAATGGAGATTGAAGCTTGTATTATAAACTAAGCTAACTATACCATCTCAGAAACACATCAGATTAACCACCACCCTCATTGAGCCCCAGTTACATAGAAATAGTCTGTAGGTTCCTGGAGTAGAGTAGGGAAACTGGGTGTTTTAGTCTGGTAAAGCTGCCACAATGCAACACACCAGAGATGGATTGCCTTTTCAATAAGGGAATTTATTTAGTTAAAAATTTATAGTTCTTCAGAGAAAAGGCTGCTAGCTGTCATCTGAGGCTCTCTGTTACCTGGGAAGACACACAGTGGTGCAAGCTGGCCTCTCTCCTGGCTTCTGGGTTCCAACGGCTTTCCCTGGGGTGATTCTTTTCTGTATCTCCAAACTTCTGGGCTGAGCTACGAGTGCTGAGATGAGGTATGCTGAGCTACTAAGTGCTCTTCTGACCTCTCTCTTTTAAGCCTCCAGCTACTTAAATTAAACCTCACTCATTGTGGAAGGCACTCCCCTGAGCCTACTGCAAATGCAATCAGCCATAGATGAATTTCACATATTGATGATTTAAGTCCACAGAAACAGAACAACGGCATCATCACCTGGCCAAGTTGACACCTCAACCCAACTACCACAATGAGCATCTGATAGAATGAGAGAAAATGTGAAATGTAGAAATGGTAGGCTGCATTTACTATTAAGAAGAAGCCAGACCTCAATAGATTCCACCTCCAGATGTGTCTATATACCTAATTTCTGCCACAGGCAGATCAGACTCTGTTTTGGCAGAGAGAGCTGCCTTGGAGGTGCCACTAGGGAAAAGCGAGCCCATCCTTTCTCAGGGGCCCAGGTAAAGATGCCTTCTGAATCTTTCTGCAATTAGGAGTGACGAGTTCCCCGCTGTAGCCAAGAAAGCCAGTGCATTATTATTTCTCTGTCATTCTACAAGTTGCTGAGCCTTAAAATCTCCAATAGCGACTGCTGCTGGAGCATTGCTGCCCGGGGAAATGCCAAGTTTAATTGCTTCCCACATAGATGCCAGTTTATGGGGCCTTGGCTCTGCATTTAACATCGTAGCTGGTGATGGCCATTCTTGGTTGGAAAGTGTGCGGTCCTTTGCATGCTGTTTTATAACCAATGGGGGAAGATGCACTCTCTTTTGGTAAATTGTTATCTGGCCTTTCCAACCCAGCGGTAATTAATGTTTGTTCTCAGCTAGTGGTCAGATTCAAAGAAATGCAGCTGTCTTTAGCTCCTGCTCAATTAAGTGCAATGCTTGTCTGCCTGCCGGGACTGAAACATGGCTGCCAAGCTGCAGCTACTTGAATTACAAGCACCAGCGAGGTCCTACTGGCCCCCCTCTGAAGCTCCCACCCCACCCCCATCCACGCTGTGTCCTGATGAACAGGACAGCAATAACTGCCGTTTGCTGAGTGCTTACTATGTACCAGGCACTGTCCTAAATAACACACGTGAATTAGTTCGCTTAGGCATCCTAACAAATCTCTACACCCAAGGGTTACCAGAACTCACTGAAGCAGGGGTCAATTCTACTCCTGGTGCCTGTGAGGTGGATGACTTTGGGCAAGTCACAAAAAGGAGACCCGCATTTCTGTATTTGAATCAGTGCTGCAGGGCGATAAGGTGAAGCTTCGAGGTTGATGCCTTTGTGTCACTTTGGCCCCTTTCCTCAGCCTACACCCCATCAGCTGACTTCCGACTGCCAGGGATTGGCAACGACGGCGTAAGGGAAAAGGAGAAAGGATCCTTTCACCACCCTTAAAAAAGAACATAGGTGACGTCATGTTTGTACATCTCTAAATTACAACTGAAAACAACCAATTGTGGGTGTGTTCACTGGGACAACCTCTAGGGAAGGCAATTTGCTAATATGTTGAAATTTCAAATGCGCATACTCTTTGATCTAACAATTCTACTCCTAGGTATTTATTCTAAAAAAAAATACTTGTGTACATCTGAGGAAATGTCCTGTACCAGGATATTGTTTGTACTAGCATGAGACAGGAAACAAGTTAGATAGGGGACTGTTTTAAAAAGTATACATTATATTTGAATGATGAAATATTATGTAGCCTTAAAAAAGAATAAGGCAGATTTAACAAATTCATATAGAACAATCACCAAAATATTTTAAAGGGATCAAGCAAAGTGCTACCATTAGTATATATTTAAAAAGGTGTCCTCATTTACTTGTATATGCATAGACTATCTCCGAAAGGTCATGGACAATCTGGTATTAGCTATTGCCTTTGGGGAAGGGAACAAGGTGGCTTGAGGTTGGAGTGAGAGGGAGACTTACTTTCACTGTCTACCCATTTGAATCTTTTGAATTTATCATAAGAATGACTTGCATATTCAAGAAACAAAAAAAAATAACCTAAAATTTAAAAAACAGAAATCGAGATTTAAATAGATAATAAAATGCTCATGTTTTGAAAAAAAAGGAGAGAGAGAAAATAACTGATGAGAAATAATGGAACTGCTGAGAACAATATTTAAGAAAAAGTAACCAAGTGAATATGCAGAGAAATAAGTGGATATTTCTGAGGGAGATGTTGAAGCCAGTGCTAAGCTATTCACATGCCCTGGAGCCTCTGGTGGAGGCTCTGTCCCTTTGCCCAAAAGCAGCACTTTAGTGGTAATGGCCTGATGGTAAATGCTTGACTTTGGCTCATCTACAGATCAGCATCCAAATCAGTTCATCAATTAGGAGGAATATGTAGAAAAATGAAAAACAAAGAAAAAAAAAACAAGGATTACGAATTGCTTTCAATTACCAGGATGCTTTATTTCACAGGTTTCTGTTCACATGGCACCTGAAGACCTGTCAAAAGCCTGATCAGAATTAATCAAGCAGGCCACAGTAGTCAGATTTGACCACGTAGAACTTAAGTGACACGGTTTCAAAATAAAAATCAAGAATTACCATTTTAAATAAATGTATTTTAATAGGAAAAAACTACATAAAGAAAAACTTTACATATATATATTTTACAGTCATTCTCCCTTGTAACTCAAATATCTGCTGAATGAAAATGTCTATTTTAAAAGAGGACATTGTGACCTTCAACTCCAAGATCAAATACTTTTCCTAAAAAATCAAAGTAAATCCTAGATTAGAAAATTCTGTAAACATCTTCCACAAGAATTTTTACCATGTGTCATATTTTGAGATTACCTGACAAATTTCAACTCTGACAAGTCAATCTGAATTCTCAAGTTATAAAGAACCAATTGTTTTGTTTTCTGATCAATAAGACTGTTTTCAATAAGCATGCAACCCCTGATTCTGTCCCATAGGAAGACTGATCTATAAGCTCATCAGACGGAGATTTTATTTTACATCCTCTGTTTTTACTGCTATGCCTTCAGCTGTCAGCAAAGAACTTAGAGGCTCTCCCCTGAGAATATTGTGAGGCCATCAAAGGTCATCCTTGAAAGCAGGAAACACTCAGCTTTGACCTGGTATATAGAAATCAATACAACCTGGTAGGGCAAAAGGAAGCAGATGGCAGAGCACAGTTGCATCAATATTTTTCTTTATTATTATTTTGCATTAAATTCTGTTAAAGTACTAGCAGATTAAATTGACTGTGAGAGATACAAAAAAAGCTTGTGATGAATCATATTTCAAATGAATTTCAATCAACACCATAGGATTTTCAGTAGAGGCTTAGTTTTCTTTTAATAATGTCATCTTATTTCTTTCTGTTATAGGTTATGTGAAAAAGTACAATATGAAGTATAGAGAAGAGAAACATAACTTGTAGTCTCACAACCCAGACAATACTATTAACATTATAGCATATTTGATCGCAATAGTCAATGCATTTGGGGCCACGGTGGCTCAGCGGCAAGAATGCTTGCCTGCCATGCCAGAGGACCCGGGTTTGATTCCCGGTGCCTGCCCATGTATAAAAAAAAAAAAAAATAGTCAATGCATTTGATATAATCGTGAATCTTGCTTTTTCCACTTAATAATATAGCAAAATAATTTCCTGAGCTATTAAAACTTCCTTTTCCTAACGGGTCTCTTATTAGCTTCATGTTGTGAGGTTAAACCTTTTCTAAGGCCCCAGAGTTAGTAAGTAATAGAGCTGGGATTTCAACCCAGATCTACTTCCCTTTAAATCCTATAGTCTTTCTACTGTGTCAAGCAATCTTTAAAAATAGTTATTCATTTTCACTCAGTAAATCACTTTGGGGGGATCTTTATAGAATCCAAAATGATAATTATGGGGCATCCTGAGATGTGAAAAAGCAAGAAGCTATCAAAGACTAAAGAGGTTATGTCAAAATATAGTCAACTTGAAGGAATTCCCACTGTCTAAAATGGTACAGTGTGAAAAACAAAATAATAATAGTCAAACTCAGTTAAAATATTAAACATTAGATATATTTAAATTCATGAGTCCATAACGATACTTAAAAAAACTCACTAATTGCCATTAAAGATTGTAAAGACACCAATTTATTACTTTGAAAGTTAATAAATACATGGCAGCCAAATAATTGATGAGGAAAAGTAGTTTAGAAAAGAATTATGATCAACTAACTCAGAAGGAATGACCAAATAAGAAAATTGCATTGCAACCCCTAATAAAATGTCAATGTCATTTCATAAAACCAGAGGTGGAATGTCCATCAGACACTTGTGGATGGGTCACTTTGGCACCATCTGGTCTGACAACTGGCTTTGCTGTACATAGGGCAACTAGTCATCATGAGCTCGAGAAGTGATTCAACAGGAAACACACAGAGGAATAAGCCTTATGGCCCCAAAAAAAAACATTTGACCCTTAATCAAGTCTAGCCTCAGGTCTAAGTACCCATTTGCAAGAAGTATAAAACACAGTGAACTAAGTTAAACAAGATCACAAAGAAACAAATCTAGAATATGGGATGGAGAGGATAAATGAATTGCTTCTCCAACAATTCAATGGGATTGAAAACAATGGGAGAGAGGAGGAGGGACTAGAAAAATCAAGAAATTCAACAGCCATGCAGAATATGGACTTCATTGGTTCCCGATTTAAATAAGCCAACCATAAGAGAATAACTCTGCGACAACTGGGAAAGTTTGAATATGGATTGAGTAGTGGAATAACTAGTGTTCTTTTTTGGGTATGATAATGGCCTGGCACTTATTTAAAAAAAAAAAGCCATATATAACTTCAGTGCATATAAAGTATTTACAGGTAAATGGCATGATATCTGGTATTTGCTTCAGATAGTCCAGGAAAATATAGTGTATGTACATGGTAGGAGAGGGTTGAAGGTGGGGATGGGTAGATGAAACAAGATTTGCAAAATATTGACAATTGTTGAAGCTTAGCTGTAGGTACATGAAGATTTATTATACTATTCTACCTTTTGAGTAAGTTTGAAAACTTACCAAATTAAAAAACATATAAACACTAAAAAGTTTGTTTAAGAGGACATCAAAACATGTGGAAATGAAATTCCATATATGCCAAGGCTGAAAAGGCATAGAATAAATAATCTGCAAACATAATCTATTGGAGAAGCATACCTCACATCCTCAATACTTCTTATGTGGAAATGGAATCATACCAAAAATAACTGCTGATTAGTTTTGAAATTGATGATTAGGAAAAAATAGATTAATCACTTTTACATTCTTTTGGCACCTAACACTACCACCAATTTAAATGTCCCATTTTGAAAAAGTATCAAAACTATCAGCCCAAAAAAGAAATTTGGTGCATTAAAAGATCTGTGATGTGCTCAGTGAATATGTCTTTCCTGCTGCAAAGAAATGATTTTAGATGAAAGGAGGATATAAATTCTGCAGATTGATTGTCTGAAATCCTCTTCAGGGAGGGTTAGGTAATGATTAAGTTTTTTTCAAAAATGTAATGTGGTGGATCACAAAATGAAGAAAAATTCAGTGTGAGTCAAAGGAGGAAAAGAAGTGATGGCACTTCTTTCCCAGGGATAAGGGTGAGTGAGCTAATAGCATTTAGGGGTTAAAAATAAGTCCATTCACCATATGCCACATGCATTCTGTATAGTGACAGATGGAGATCTAATTTTAAAGCCATACTACATTTTAAAAATACTTCAGAAACATCTATCTAAACAATGAATTAGAACTTGATTAAAAACTAAATAATTGAAGAATCAAAAGCTCATTGCAGGAAAGATGCTATGTGGAGAAGCCTTCCATAGAAACAAAAGTCCTTTGTGTTCATCAAAATGTTTTCCTCTGAATGAAACTACTAAATATTTTAATTTTCAATTTGTAAGGGAAAAAAGTTATTTACTTAATCACTGGTACATTTTTAACCCCAGAATTACAACAATGGGGAAAATAAAGGCATTTACAAGATGCTTAAACTACAGCATACTTTTAGGACAAGTTCTTGGGAATTAGACTCTGAGGTGGAAGTCCACAGGCAGGCACTTTGTTGGGGAGTGCTCTCAGATGTGTCACCTGTGAGGGAAGCAGGACTGGGGACAGGAAGAAGCTGAATGGTGATGCAGTTGCAAAAGAAACCTCAGCAAATCCCATAGGGACTGTGGAGTGGGAACAGCCCTTTAGAGTTCTCCTAATTGAGACAAGGGGGCCAGGCCTTTGTATCCTCATATAAACAAACCTGTCATTGGATGTGGGCTATATGGATCATCCAGCCATTCCTGCATTTCACTGATGAGTCCCATTGCAGGAGTCAGAAGTCAACTCATCCATTACAGTCCACCCCTTGGGACCCCCAGATCTGATTGCTTTATATAGTAAGTCATCTCTTCAGGGAATAGCCCCATCTGATCCTGGATGTTCTCTTTTTCTGGTGAAAATTATAAGAAGAATGTTATTGGGACAAACTAGTCTCTGCCACTATAGCTGGTATCATCATCTCCCTTGTAACTATCTTTTCTAGATTCCATTACCCCTCAGGTAGCACTAATGCTTATCCTGGTGGCTCACCTGGGGGGGTGACTCAGATTCTCATCTCTGAGAGCTATGAGCCCTTGGTCACCATAAGGACATGGCTATGGTGTCAAATAGACACATTCAAGCCTTAGATACTACATTTGCTCGTTTACTACCAAAATTTGGCAAGGCAGTACCAAAAGACAACCCACTGAATTACCAGCATGTCTGAGAGTGCTACCCTTCTCCATTTACCATTATAATTGGGCATAGGAATGCCAATAAATACTTGAGTGGATCAACTGGGTAGCAAACATATTTTACCTTGCCCCTATTGTACAAAACAATTCTACTTCTCCTGATGATCAAATTGCCCCTGCCAGTTGGCGACTGCTTTCTTTGCTAGTTCCTCTGTTGGCAGGAAGAAATAAAGGAACTGGGCAGCAGCTGTAGCTTAAAGTTTAATAGGATTCTTCTGTGTCACCTGATAGGCACATACTTCCTCTGTGACCAGGACCCAAGAGACTAAATGTGTGGGAACAGGAATCCCAAATTCCTCAAGCAGGTCACTGGTAGTAATAGTAAGCAGGGCCAGGCCTGCTTCCAACTCTTGTTTTATGGATCCACCAATTTCATGTATTGAGAACACAGGACCCTGTAATGGGCATAGATTTAAGGTCATCCCCTCCTCACAGGGTGCCCCCTCACCAGTTCATTCTTCATATCTTTGGTAAATGGTATGTCCTGGGCCCTCCCGTAAAATGCACTGAACCGGCATATTTTCCAATCTTACATACTATATTCACTCTAGTATGTATCAAAAGGTTCTAGTAGGTCTTCACAATATGCCAGGGGCTCACTGTACTCCATGCACCCCCAACACTGGTGCCATTTTTAATATCCTTCCAGCTAGTGATCCAGTTCCAGATCCCATTTTAGAGTCTCCCTCTTCAGACCATTCCTGGAACCAGTAGTTCTAGATATGCTTTCCTAAGAACCAAACTCCTAGATGGATATGTATATGCAGGAATTTATTTACAAGTGCTTTCAGGACTGATACCAATTAGAAAGTAAGAGAAAAAGTATTCCACAGAGGAAGGAGTTGAACTATGGTGAAGTTGCAAACAAAGTTTGCCAAAAAGGTCTTAACCAATTTTGAGGAAAGCTCCTAACCTGGGTGTATTAGTTAGGGTTCTCTAGAGAAACAGAATCAACGGGCAACACTCGCAAATATAAAATTTATAAAAGTGTCTCATGTGACCGTGGGAATACAGAGTCCAAACTCCACAGGGCAGGAGTGAAGCCAACGATTCCGATGGAGGGTCTGGATGAACTCCACAGGAGAGGCTTGCCAGCCCAAGCAGGAATAGAGCCTGTCTCTTCTGAATCCTTAAAAGGCCTCCAGTGATTAGACTGAGCATCACTCATTGCAGAAGACACTCCCCTTGGCTGATTACAAATGGAATCAACTGTGGATGCAGCTGACATGATCATGATTTAATCTGATGAAATGTCCTCATTGCAATAGACAGGCCAGCACTTGCCCAACCAGACAAACACGTACCACTACTTGGCCAAGTTGACACATGAACCTGACCATGACACTGGGAAAGCCCTTCAGAGTTGTCCTATTGAAGCCAAGGGGGGCAGTCATTGCTTGAAGGCTGTCTCTGCAGAGGGGATCTGACCTTCTGCTAAGGGTCATTCCCAGACAGTCTCACTGGCTCAGAAGCCAATACTCCTGGTAGCTGAGGAGTGGGTGCTTCTCCTGGCCCTAATGGGGAGAATCAAGCATCACAGTACAGAATCCGCTACAAGCACATATTGAGTTGTGGAGCTCAGGAAGAGATCAGACGTGTATCCATAAGTCATTTTGCTGTTACATCCTGATTACTGGTAATCTTAGGAGAAGCCCCGGGTTTAGCTAATGGTTTTGATTATAATTGTTGCTCTTAAAGGAACTCTAGATAATGAAGGCCTTAAACCAGCAGGGGGTTACTGTATATAGAAAATTGTAAATGTACTTTTGAAGCATAAAATAATAACAAAAAAGGAAGGAAGAAAACAAAGAAAAAAAGAAAGATGAAAAGAAAAGAAAGGAAAGAAGCAAAAGAAAGGGAGAAAAGAAAGAAAATATTAATAAAAGAAGAAAAAGTCCTCTTAATTGCCTGCAGCAGCCAAATCTACTTAACTGAATACAAGTATTATTTGCAAGAAATAAAAATAGTCTTTCTTTCCATGCCCCTTGGCAAACAGCATTTGTTGCTTTTTGGCATGGCTGGGCAGGGGATATTTGAAGTACCATGATGCTGAATTCATGGCGGTATGTGCCAACCCAAGAGTCAGGAACCCCTTCCTTAAGGGAAGAGAAAAAAAATTTTAATTAGGGACTTACTAACAGGAGATATTCTTGCCAGTGGTGTCCGGTCAGGGAAAGAGAAGTCAGTTATCCATGCTGATCAGAGGGAAAGGCAGGATTTTATAGTGGGCATAGACAGAGGAGGCACAGAGCCAAGAGACTGCATGCACGTTGCTAACAAAGTTAACCATTTCTTAGAGGACAGTAACATTCAAGGTTTCTGGAAATACATAGGATATAGAGACAGTATGGATACATTATAGGGAGACTAGGGTATGTAATCATTCAAAGATGTTTCAGAAGGTCTATTTAAGTGGCTTAATCATTCTTACCCCCTCCAGTGATTTTTCTTCTGGTCTGTGCTCTGTTCATGCAGGCTGCTATGTGCTTAAAACACTGTTGTTGTTTTTTCCCTCTTCCCCTAAGGGAGGGGCTCCTGGCCCTTGGGTTGCCACAATCCACCCCCATGCAGCAGTTTGCATTGATCATAGGACAGACATTGTCTTTATAATCCACAGTAACAATACAGTAAACAACAGAACACAAGTAAACCAATACAGAGAAAGAGAGTAATCCTATTAGTAAATGGTGTCATGGGCAGGTTAAATAATTCTACCATTTTGACAAAGTATCATCAGACAAATGCTCAATACTTCATATATGACAATATTCACAACACTGAATATTGATTAAAACACAGGTAACTTAAGGGTACATTAAAGTTTTAGAAGGTAAAGTCTTAGGTGATGACAAAAAAAATTATTTTAAACTTGCCAGTGGTTGGTGTTTTGACAAGTAAGCAATGCTTCCCACATTGCCTGATTGGCAGGGACCATAACCATGGCCAGTGGCACCTGATGATGGCAGTTCAATGAATACCCAGCATTAAAATTTATTGTACACATAGGTTACATATACAGCTTTTGGCATTTTGTGTATTAATACTTAAATTTTGGGCGATCCCAACATCCCATGGGCTTAGGGTTTCCAACCAGCATGGTTGCATCAGCCAGGATCAGGACCAACCAACCTTGTTTTCCTAATTTCTAGTGCTTGCAGAACAGACAAAGGCAAGCTATTTTTATTACCTTGTTGCAGTTGTGGCATTGCTGGTCCCTTTATTTCTATTCGCAGGGCTTGCATACGCCCAGCATTTACTAATTCAATGGGAGAAGGGGATGATGCCTCAGACCTAGAGTTTATGCTGGTTGAAGCCAAGTGATAGGCAGTTGAAATTGTTGGGCCAGTCTCCACAAAGTCTGGTATCTTCGATGCCCTGTTTTTCTGTGCAGCTAATTGATGGCTTCAGGTGATGTTGGCTCTAGGCTGCAGGTCTTTGCCAGAGCCTCTGCTCCAATGTTACCTGGTAAGGAAGTGGCACTGTGGGCAGAAACATGGAAGATAATTGCCTTACATTTGTTACAGGCAGTCACAATTCTTTCCACACAGGGGGCATCTGATGACCATCCGTTGTCCTTGCTTCCATGTGGCCATCCAAACTGTCAGACCTCAGTACATGGCCCAGTTGTGGTGCAGATGGTTGTCATCTCCTGGTTAATAAATAATCACTATCCATATAGCCCACAGCTCACCCCACTGGCTGCTTTGAATAGTTCCGGTTTCCCATCAGTGTCAGGGCTTGGCTGTACAGCTACAGCCATTTAAGTAGCCAGCTACCCATGTGCTGATCCTTCTATATAACAAGCCAACTCAGGTATACTTCTACATCTGTCTACAGTAGGTACAGAGAAACCACCTCAGGAGGATCAGCAGGGAGAGGTAAATTCTGTTCTTCCACATAGGACACTGTTCCCAGAATATCATGCATTTCTGCGTTTAGATAAGGGGCTATTGTTGAAAACACTGCGTTGCAGCAGATAGGCATTCCACTTGGTGAAATTGCTAAGCTGAGTACTCCCTGAATGGGGTTTAGTGGTCACATCACACACCCATCCCTGAATGGTGATGGCAATTGGTAATGTTTCAGGAAACTTCTGGGTTAGTCCTTCAACTTGGAGCCTTTTCTACGTTTCAGTTTCCCCATTTGGGAAACAGGGATAATAATATTACCTATCTCTTAGAGTTGTTACAAAGACAAAATGAGTTAACACATTTAAGTGCATACAACAGTGTCCAGCACTTAGTAAGCACTTTATGTTTTAGCTTTTATCATTACTGAATTTTTACATAATCTATATTTTGTATTTATTTCCAGGAAAAATTCTCCCAAGTTTCAAGGTGAATAAAAAGAATATGTCACCAAATTATCCAAATAGGTTTAATGTACCTGCATTAGAAATAGGAAAGACATCTTGGGATGAAATTAATGGGTAAATGCTATAAAAAATTCCATTTACTCTATTTACTATTGATTTAATATTCTCATTCTCTGGCACTAAGCATTATAAAAAGCTCTTCAGAAAAAACTAAATCCATCATTTTATAAGAAGAGTCTAATTTTCCACGTTTGCAAATGTCATTTTTAGAAAATGGGTAAACTAGAGCAGGGAAACATGCCTGAGACAAATTATCCCCAATGTAAATAGTACTTGAGGATGGAATACCAAAAGCAAGGATTTATAATAAAGTGTAAGAGAGTGTCATAGTCAGGTTCATGTGTCAACTTGGCCAGGTGGTGGTACCCGTTTGTCTGGATGGGTAGCTGATGGCCTCTCTGTTGCTATGAGGACATTTCCTAGAATTAAATCATGATCACATCAGCTGCATCCATAGCTGATTCCATTTGTAATATGTCAAGGGGAGTGCCTTATGCAGTGAATGATATTTAATCTAATCAGTGAAAGGACTTTAAGGAGGAATCAGAAGATACAGTTTCTCTTCCTGCTTCAGCCAGCAAGTCTCTCCTGTGGAGTTCATCCAGACCCTCCATCAGAGTCATCAGCTTCACAGACTGCCCTATGGATTTTGGACTCTATGTTCCCATGGTTATATGAGACACTTTTCTAAATTTTATATTTACTCATATTTCCTGTTAATTCTGTTTCTCTACAGAACCCTAACTAATACAGCTTGGTACCAGGAGAGGGGTCTTAAGAAACAGAATCTTAAAAATGGGTTTTTATGATTGGTTTTCTACTCTGACTAGACTCAAAGGCACTAAGGACTCTGATTCCCATAGCCAGAATGACACTGCCAATCCATGGGGTGAGTTGGCAAAAAAAAGATAGCCAAAATACCACCATTTGATTCTTCTGATGCTTCATTTGTATGAAGCTAGGCTCTGGGGGATAATGTTTTTGAAATCTTTACAGAGTTCTGTGAAAATAGGAGGTATAGAGATGTTGGCTGGTTGTCGTTAGATACACTGGATACATTAATGAGTGAAAGGGATGGATTGATAATGATGTTGGGGGTGAGGTTGAAACCCTAGGGCATGCTGAGTCTTCTCTAGATAACCCTGTAATAGTCTGCCCTGAGGACATGGCTGCCCCACCTCCACTCTGCCTTGAGGAGTTGGTCACCCAACCTCCACCTGAAGGGCTTAGCCCTAGAGCGATGAATCTTGTTTCACCAGATGAAACTGCAAATGAATGTCCTGAAGCAAATGGCTTGAAAGATACTTCTATTTCCTTTCATGACCCCCCCCACCCCTCATTTCTTCCAGACCTATAATGAGACTGAAGTTCCAACAGGCCCCAAAAGGTGAGGTACAAAATATCACACATGAGGAGGTATGTTATACTCCAAAAGTATTGTGTGAGTTTTCCAATTTATATAGACAGAAATCAGGAGAATATGTGTGGCAATGGATTTTAAGGGCATGGAATAATGGTGGGAGGAACATAAGGCTGAATCAGGCTGAATTTATTGAAATGGGCCCATGAAGCAGAGATTTTGCATTCAGTGTTTTAGCTCAAGGGGTTAGAAAAGGCATTAACAGTTCGTTTGGATAGTTGGCTGAAACATGGATCAAAAGGTGGCTTACCTTAACTGAGGTTGAAATGCCAGAACTGCCCTCGTATAACACAGATGAGGAGATCCAGAGGCTTAGAGAGATTGGAATGTTAGAGTGGATTTATCATGCAAAGGCTGCCCTTACACCTCATGTCCAGAGGATGCACCTTTTACCAAAACTGTGAGAAGTAAATTTGTGAGACTAGCGCCATCATCCTTGAAGAGCTCTGTAGTTGCACTTCTCATAGGTCAGATATTACTGTGGGAACAGCTATTGCTGAGCTGGAATCCTTAAACACAATGGGGATAACTGTATCCCAAGTTGGCAGAAGCCAGGTGGCAGCACTTAATCACCAAAGACAAGGTGGACATGGCTATCATAACAGACAGCAGACTCAAAGCAGGAGTCAAAATAATCTGACTCACAGAGACTTGTGGCATTGGCTAGTAAATCATAGGGCACCTAGAAGTACAAAAGTGGGCAGTCTACTAAATTCTTGTTTGAGCTGTTTAAACAAAAGAGTTCTAGGTCAAGTGAACAGAAGTCTAACTTGAATTACAAAACAGAGAGTCACAGCCCCTTAATCAATTCCCAGACTTGAGACAGTTTACAGATCCAGAACCCTTTGAATAAGGCAAAGGCCAGGTCCGTTTGTGGGAGGACCCTGTTACACTACCACACATTTATACCGGCAATCTTCCTCCAAGCCTTCCCCAAGGAGACCAATGACCTTTTATCAGGGTAACTGTGCATTGGGTAAAAGGAAATGATCAGATATTTTGGGGATAATTAGACATTGGTTCAGAAGTGGCATTAATTCCAGGTGATCCAAAACATCACTCTGGTCCACTAGTCAGAGTGGGGGCTTATGGAGGTCAGGCAACCAATGGAGTTTTAGCTCAGGTCCATCTCACAGTGGGTCCAATGCACCACCAGACACATTCTGTAGTTATATCCCCAGTTCCGGAATGCATAATTGGAATAGACATACTGAGCAACTGGCAAAATTCCCACATTGAGTTTCTAACTCGTGGAGTGAGGAGGGCTATTACGGTGGGAAAGGCCAAGTGGAAGCCACTAGAACTGTCCCTACCTAGCAAAGTAGTAAATCAGAAGCAATACTGGATTCCTGGAGGAATTGCAGAGATTACTGCCACTCTTATGCACTTGAAGGATGCAGGGATGGTGATTCCCATCACATCCCCATTCAACCTTTCTATTTGGCCTGTGCAGAAAACAGATGGGTCTTGGAGGATGACAGCAGATTATCATAAACTCAACCAGGCGGTAACTCCAATTGCAGCTGCTGTTTCAGATATAGTATCATTGCTTGAGCAAATCAGTACATTCCCTGGTACCTGGTATGCAGCTATTGATCTGGCAAATTCTTTTTTCTCAATAGCTGTTAGTAAGGATAACCAGAAACAGTTTGCTTTCAGCTGGCAAGGTCAGCAATATACTTTCACTGTCCTATCTCAGGGGTATATCAACTTTCCAGCCCTATGTCATAATCTTGTCCGCAGGGACCTTGATATTTTTCTCCCTCCCACAAGACATCACACTGGTCCATTATATTGATGATAGCACATTGATTGGACCTAGTGAGCAAGAAGTAGCAACTACTCTAGACTTATTGGTAAGGCATTTGTGTGTCAGAGGATGGGAGATAAATCCAACAAAAATACAGGGGCCTTCCACCTCAGGAAATTTCTAGGTGTCCAGTGGTGTGGGGAATGTTGAGATATCACCTTAGGCACATGCCTAGTTGGTCTTTTAGATTTTGGCAACAACATATTTCTCATTTGGGTGTGCTACTCTGGCCCATTTATTGAGTGACCAGAAAAGCTGTTAATTTTGAGTGGGGATCTGAACAAAAGGACGCTCTGCGACAGGCCCAGGCTGTTGTACAAGCTGCTCTGCCACTTGGACCATATGCTCCAGCAGATCCAATGGTGCTAGAAGTGTCAGTGGCAAATATAGATGCTGTCTGGAGCCTTTGGCAGGCCCCTATAGGAGAATCACAATGCAGACCATTAGGAGTTTGGAGCAAAGCCTTACCATCTGCTGCAGATAACTATTCTCCTTTTGAAAAACAGCTTTTGGCCTGCTACTGAGCCTTAGGAGAGACTGAACACTTAACCATGGGCCACCAAGTTACCCTGAGACCTGAGTTGTCTATCATGAGCTGGGTGTTGTCTGACCTACAAAGCCATTGAGTTGGGTGTGTGCAGCAGCGCTCCATCATAAAATGGACATAGTATATACAAGATAGGGCCAGAGCAGGTCCTGAACGCACAAGTAAGTTACACGTGGAAGTGGCCCAAATGCTCATGGTCTCCACTCCTGCCACATTACCTTCTCTTTCCCAGACCAGAGCTATGGCTTCTTGGGGAGTTCCTTACAGTGAATTGATTGAGGAAAAGAAAACTCGGGCCTGGTTTACAAATGATTTGGCATGATATGCAGTACACCTGAAAGTGGACAGCTGCAGCACTCTGACCCCTTTCTGGGGTGTCCTTGAAGGTCAGTGGTGAGGGGAAATCCTCCAAGTGGGCAGAACTTTGAGCAGTGCACCTGGTTGTTTATTTTGCTTGGAAGAACTGGCCAGAGGTGCGTTTGCACACTGACTCACGGGTTGTTGCTAATGGTTGGCTGGATGGTCAGGGACATGGAAAGATTGTAATTGGAAAATTGGTGATGAAGAGATCTGGGGAAGAGGCATGTGGATAGACCTTTTTGAGTGGGCTAAAAACATGAAGATATTTGTGTCCCATGTGAATGTGCACCAGAGGATGATTTCAGCACAGGAAGGTTTTAATAATCAAGTGGATAAGATGACCCATTCTGTGGATACCAGTCACCCTCTTTCCCAAGCAACTCATATCTTTGCCCAATGGGCTCATGAGCAAAGAGGCCATGATGGTAGAGATGGAGGTTATGTATGGACTCAGCAACGTAGACCTCTACTCACCAAGACTGACCTGGCTATAGCCACTGTTGAGTGCCCAATCTGCCAGCAGCAGAGATCCACACTTAGCCCCCGATATGGCACCATTCCCTGAGGTGACCAGCCGGCTACATGGTGGCAGGTTGATTACATTGGACCACTCCCTTCATGGAAAGGGCAGCGATTTGTTCTAACTGGAATAGATTCATACTCTGGATATGGGTTTGCTTTCCCTGCATGCAATGCTTCTGCCAAAACTACCATCCATGGGCTTGCAGAATGCCTTATCCATCATCATGGTGTTCCACACAGTATTGCTTCTGACCAAGGAACACACTTCACAGAAAATGAAGTGTGGGAATGGGAACATGCTCATGGAATTCTCTGGTCTTACCATGTTCCCCATCATCCAGAGGCAGCTGGATTAATAGAACAGTGGAATGGCCTTTTGAAAACTCAATTACATCACCAACCAGATGGCAATACCTTGAAGAGCTGAGGTAATGTTCTCCAGGAAGCTGTGTATGCTCTGAATCAGCATCCACTGTATGGTGCTGCTTCTCCCATAGCCATGGATCCAGGAACCAAGTAATGGAAATGGGAGTGGCACCACTCACTATTACCCCTAGTGATCCACTAGGAAAATTGTTGCTTCCTGTCCCTGCGACCTTGAGCTCTGCTGGTCTATAGGTTTTAGTTTCAAAAGGTGGAGTGCTTCCACCAGGAGAAACAACAACAGCTTGGTTGGGCAGGTAATGGCCTGTCTGTTGCTGTGAGGACATTTCATAGAATTAAATCATGATCATGTCAGCTGCATCCACAGCTGATTGCATTTGTAATCAGGCAAGGGGAATTTCTTCTGCAATGAGTGATGTTTAATCTAACCAATGGAAAGCTTTTAAGGAGAATTCAGAAGAGACCGTCTCTCTTCCTGCTTTGGCCAGCGAGCATCTCCTGTGAAGTTTGTCCAGACACCCCATCAGAGTCGTCAGCTTCACAACCTGCCCTACAGATTTTGGACTCTACATTCCCACAGTTATGTGAGACACTTTTATAAGTTTTATATTTATGGATATTTCCTGTTGTTTCTGTTTCTCTAGAGAACCCTAACACGGAGAGTAAAAACGAATGCCATGAATTCAGAATTTAGGAATCTTGTTCAATGAAATCAGAATTGCAGATTTCTTTTAAGAAATACAAATTTGATGTTTTTGGTATTTTTTATGCTAAAAACTATATTTGATGCTTTTGATAAAGTTTTAAGTACATGTTAAATATAGACACATGCTTCTGTAAAGAAATGTATCATGCTTACTCAGAAAATGTAATTAAAGGTTTTTTGAAGTAGTTGTAGACTTTGTTGACTTTGTAGAGAAATATAGTGACCAGCACACACAATACAGAGAAATAAGTTTTTTTCCCTTGATCTGTCAATTACTAATGCACACCATGGATAAATTACATTGTTGCATTCTGAGGATCCAGATTCTTGCATGTAACCAGTATGTGAGGGAAGATGTGAGGTGGTGGGAGTTGATCTAAGACAGTTCAAATATGTCATCAAAGTCTAATAGTTCTATGACTCAGGCTACTTTTTCTCACAATAGACAATAGAGAGCATTACGGGAGGCAAAGACTGGGTTCTCATGTCTGAGATTCCTCACCTGTAAAATTGTAGCGAATTCTTATTATGATAACTATATATATATACTCCTTGCCCTTAAAACCATATTGACAGGAAAACTCCACCATAATACAAAAGTGGAATCCAAAATATTCAACCATGTAAAATACATGACAGGGACTTCCAGGAAGATGGACTAAGAAGTGGCAAAATTTTACTCCTTACCAAAAATACCTAGAAAACAAGCAGAAACTGCCCAAAGCAGCTGTTCTAGGGCTTGGGAGAGCAGGGAAGGATGACACAAACATATTAGGAAGAATTGGATAAAGAAACAGAGAAACTGTGGTGATTGACTTGGTTGGCCATGGTTCCTAGCCCCCATCCCCTACAACCTTGCGGCTGCCAGTTTCTGATTGGCCTGGTTTCTGCTCAGCAGGCTGTGCATCCTGGGAGACTCAGGGAAGCCCTCTCCCAGGAAGCAAAAGGGACATCGCACAGCTCCAATCTAACTGCAGGCCAGCAAAATTGGACTTCTGGGTCCCACAATCTTAGCCCTTTCCAGACAGATGTCCATGGTGCCTGTTCAAGTTTGCTAGCTTCTGGAATGTGATATGACACAAATGGAATGGCTTTTAAAAGGGGGGATTTATTAAGTTGCAAGTTTACAATTCTAAGGCCATGAAAATGTCCCAATTAAAGCAAGACTACAAAAATGTCCAAATTAAGATACCAACAAAAGGTTACCCCCACCCTTGAGGCCAGCATCTTGTGGTTGGCCTGGTTTCTGACCAGTTGGCTGCCATGGCCTGGGAGAATCAGAGAAGCCCTCCTCACCAGGAACAGGTGGGGACATGGCACAGTTCTGGTCCAACCATTGGCCAGTGAAATTGAATGTTTGGTTCCCATGGTCTAGGCTCTTTCTGGACAGGAGCTTGTGGTGCCATTATTTCCACCCACCTTAGAAGCAGAGGGGACAGAGAAATACAATAACTTGTCTTTGTAAGGCCATGGGAAATAGGTTGCTGAAGAGCAACATCTGCTGGGAAGGCTACAAAAGTACAGTCTTGGGAAGTTGCTTTCCTGATCCACTCCCTAGGGCCCTTTACAACTGGTTTGCACACCTGTGTAGGATCCTGACCCTGCCCTGGCTGGGGAATACTGGAAAACCAAGTACCAAAGAAGAGCTTTAACGTGAACCCAATTGTGTTAGTTTGCAAGCTGCTGGAATGTGATATATCAGAACCAGAATGGTTTTTAAAAGGGGAATTTAATAAGTTACAAATTTACAGTTCTAAGCCCATAAAAAGTCCAGAATAAGGCACCAACAAGAGATTATCTTCACTCAAGAAAGGTCAATGGGTCAGGAAAACCTCTGTCTGGGTAGTCACATGGCTGGCATCTACTGGTCCCTTGCTCCTGGGCTCCATTGCTCTAAGCCTCTGTGGTGGTTCCTCACTTTGCTTCTCCATGGCTGGCTTTCATCTTTTGGCTTCCCTTGGTTCTCTCCAAGTTCTGGCTTGCTTAACATCTCATGGCAACCTCTGCTGGGTTCCAAGCATTTCCAAACATCTGTATCTCTTTTCTCTGAAGCAACTATTCTCCAAGCATCTGCATCTGCTCTCTCTGTCAGCTCTGAGATTTCTGTCATTTCTATAGGCTCTATCCTTTCTGGCTCTCTCCAAAATATTCCCTCTTTTAAAGGGCTCCAGTAAACTAATCAAGACCCACCTGGAATGGATGAAGTCACATCTCCATCTAATCAAAGTTAATACCCACAATCAGGCGTGTGACATCTCTGTGGAGATAATTTAATCAACAGTTTCCAATTTACAGTATTGAATTAGG
The DNA here is from genome assembly GCA_004026745.1 of Myrmecophaga tridactyla. Lineage (NCBI taxonomy): Eukaryota > Metazoa > Chordata > Mammalia > Pilosa > Myrmecophagidae > Myrmecophaga > Myrmecophaga tridactyla. Next base: position 158,915 of record PVIY010001177.1, read on the forward strand.
ATTAAAAGAAACAGCTGCCTACAGAAGATTGAATGAGGATTAAAACATGGCTTTTCTGGGGTACATAATACTTTCAAATTAGCACACCAATTAACCACAAAATCTAAGACAAGAGAGGGAAACGAATCTTCAGAATAATCCTATCAAGAAAATAATATACACAGATACCAGCAAAAAATTATAAGACATACCAAGTAACAGTAAGATATGGCCAAGCCAAAGGAACAAATTAAAAAGTCAAGGAGATACAGACTTGGAATAATTAATTAAAGATTTTCAAACAAATCTGGACCAATTCAAGGAGATGAAGGAATATATGACTAAAGGATATTAAGAAGACACTTGGTGATCATAAAGAAGAATTTGAAAGCATATAAAGAAAAATAAAAGGTAAATAGAATGCACAATAGATGAGATACAAATATGCAATAGGAAAACAATAGCAGATTTGAACAGGCAGAAAGAAGATCAGTGACCTAGAAGACAGGACATCTGAAATCAGACAGACCAAAGAACAGATCGAGAAAAGAATGGAAAAATTTGAGCAGGGTCTGAGGAAGTTGAGTGACAACACTAGGCACATGGTTGTCCCAGAAGAGGAAGAGAAGAAAAAAAAAGGGAAGAAAGGATATTCAAGGAGATAAAGGCCAAAAATTTCCTAACTCTTATGAAAGGTATAAGGATATGAGTCCAAGAAGTGCAACATACTCCAAAGAGAATTAACCCTAATAGATCCACTCCAAGACACATACTAGGTAGAATGTCAACTGTCAAAGATAAAGAGAGAATTCTGAAAGCAGCAAGAGAAAAGCGACTTGTCACTTACACAGTAAACACAATAAGATTAAGTCCCAAACTCATCAGAATCCATGGAAGCAACAGGGCAGTGATATGATATATTTAAAACTGCCAGCCAAGGAGTCTTTACTTGGCAAAACTTGTCTTTCAAAAATGAGGGAGAGTTTAAAATATTCACAGATAAACAGAAGCTGAGAGAGTTTGTTAACAAGAGTCCTTCCTGCCCTACAAGAAATACTAAAGGGAGTTCATCAAGCTGAAAAGAAGACAGGAGAGAGAAGCTTGAGGAAGAGAATACAAATGAAGATTATCAGTAACAGTAATTGAAAGGATAAAAAGAGAAATAAAAATGAGATATGCCACATAAAAGCCAAAGGAAGTACTCTGACTTTAGAGTAATAACATTGAAGGTTAATGGATTAAACTCTTCAATAAAAAGACACAAATTGGCTATATGGATATATATATATATAATCCATCTATATGCTGTCTACAAGATTACTTACCTTAGGTCCAAGGATATAAATAGGTTGAAAGTAAAAGGATGGAAAAAGAAATTCCATGCAAACAGTAACCAAAAAAAAAAGAGCTTGGGTAGTGTTCTAATTTGCTAGCTGCCGGAATGCAATATACCAGAAACGGAACGGCTTTTAACAAGGGGAATTTAATGAGTTGCTAGTTTACAGTTCTAAGGCCGAGAATTAAAACAAGTTTATAGAAAAGTCCAATCAAAGGCATCCAGGAAAAGATACCTTGGTTCAACAAGGCCGATGAAGTTCAGGGTTTCTCTCTCAAGTGAGAAGGCGCTTGGCGA